>CM021104.1:124072173-124088436 GCA_007115665.2 Sequoiadendron giganteum | reverse complement strand
ACATTTGTGGTATTAATATGCCACCTGAAAGAATCAAAGATTTTATATCAAGTTTGTTTTGCGAACCTTCTAACAGAAACTTATTTTATTTAAAATCATGTATTTCTAGAGAATGTGATAGATGTGCTAACTTTTCATTATTAGGTGAATGTATGCATGAAAGTAGTTTAAATGAATTTGGACAACAATTAGTAGATGTAAAAAGATTCAAAAATGTTGAGTATTCTTTAAAAGATGGAAAAACTGGAAAACGTTGTGAGCTAATTATGGAAAAAATACCGTGCATGCATTTATTAAAGAATTTAAAGATAAGATTGTACCTAAATATGTTCAACACGCTCAGTATGGTCATTGGCTTGATAATCAATTTCGTTTATGTAAAAACACATTCCCAATTGGAACTATATTGTCGGTTGTTGATTTTGCTGAAAATTATACTCTTGCTCCACAAGAAGAAATTCAATCACAGTATTATAATTCAGTGCAAGTATCTATTTTTGTTTATATTGTTTATAGACATGTAGATGATAGTAGAGAAGATAATATAAATTTTTTGAGAGAGTACCATTTTTATGTAAGTGATAATCGATTACATTCATCTGAGTTTGTTCAATATTGTTTTGATATATTTTACAAAAATTTAAAAGAAAGAGGAATTCAATTACTAGAACATCTCATATGGTCAGATAATTGCACGGGTCAATTCAAAAATGCTAGGATGTTTTATTGGTTATGTAGAGTTCATAAGGAAAATAATATCCAACACATATGGAGTTTTTTTGAAGTCGGTCATGGTAAGGGAGAACACGATGGAGCAGGTGCATGTGTGAAAAGAGCTCTTGCTAGAGAGCAACTAAAATTTGAGGATGCTGCAAAATTTAGAGATGCACATGCAATTGCAGATTGGTGCAATACCAAATTATCTACAAGAGTAAGTGAGAGCTCAATAATTCACCGCTTCTTTTGGTTAGTTGAAGAAAATGATATTTGTTCTCAACAAGATTGTGAAACAATTAATGGATCTGCAAAATGGCATTCATTTAAGAGTTCGAATGCAAACACATGGACAATATGGACAAGGGAGTTGGCATGCTTTTGTCAATTTTGTATTGCAGGTGATTGGGAGGCTGGTGAAAATATGGAATGGGTTGAACAATGGCAACAAAGAGCCTTAACACCTACATCGACACATGTTCAACATGGAACAATAATTGAAGATAATCAAGCGTTCGCATCAGATGATTATGACCGTGTTTCTGATCTTGTACAAGAAGGTACATTATTTATTGAGATGAATTTTATATGTATGCATGTTTATATACATGAATTAAATATAAGTCATGCTCTTTATTGAATTTTTATCTATTTTTGTAGGACATGTGTATGCTGTTGTTGCACCCGAGGGGAATGAAGAGGAGACAGAGTACTGGTTGGCTAGATGTGTTGAGAGAAAATATAAGTTGGTACATCCTAGAGTGGATGATGATAACTTTGAGTATCCAACTGGTTCCAGTCGTTGTTGTTGGCACCTAGCTTCAAAAATATTTGATAAGAAAGAATGGCTTGCCCGCATTTGAAGATTATGAAAGACACAAGAAGATTATACATTATTCACATTTGATTTTGGCAACCAATATAAAACTAGTTAGATATCACGGGAGGCCTGCTAATAAAGTTTTATGGACACTTTCAATGGATGATCATGAGACAATCATAGATGCATTACAAAAAAGAGAGGATGTGGATGGTACAACAGAGTAAATAAATATTGGTAAGTATATCTAGTTGTATGTATATATTTAATTGATATATATATTTGTCTTTATATTCATTTCCTTATTAAAGTTTTATATCATTTTTTGTTTCAGGTCTCCCTTGATACAAAAAAGAGAGGAGATGCACTCTTATTACAATGGAATTCGAATCTACAGATAGGTAACTATATATAGTTGTAGATACATTTAGTTGAGAGTATAAATATAAAACTAAATTTAACCCATTGTCATTTTATAAAAAGTTTATAATTTATTTCATATCCCCTTAAGCCATCCTCGTATGTGCCATTAATCCATCCGCTTGCATCCCTTTTAAGTCTATCTATTAATTCCCCTTAATTCATTCTATTAGGACCCCTTAATCCATATCTTTGTATATCTATCCTTAATCCATCCTCTTGCATCCCCTTAAGTCACTCTCTCAACACCCCTTAAGACATCCCCTTAAGCCATCCCCTTAGGTCACATGGTTTAGAGTTTAGGGTTTCTAGGGTTCATGAGATGCTTAGAATAACAAATTTATATGGATTAATGGTTTAGGGTTGATCTCCTAGAATTTAGGTCATGTGGTTTAGGGTTTAGGGTTTCTAGGGTTCATGTGATGCTTAGAATAACAAATTTATACATGGATTAATGGTTTAGGGTTGATCTCCTAGGATTTAGGTCACGTGGTTTAGGGTTTAGGGTTTCTAGGGTTCATGTGATGCTTAGAATAACAAATTAATATGGATTAATGGTTTAGCGTTTAGGGTTTAGGGTTTAGGACCCTTAAGTCATATCCTCTTACATGGTTAAGGGTTTAGGGTTTAGGGTTAAGGGTTAAGGGTTTAGGACCCTTAAGTCATATCCTCTTATATGTACCCTTATTCCACAATCTTGCATCCCTTAAGTCACTCGCATAATTCCCCTTAAGCCATTCTCATAGGACCCATTAAGCCATACCTTAGGGTTCATGACATGCATCCCATTCATCCATCCTATGGAAAACACCATTTGAATTTTTATGAAATTTATAAGATCCAATTTTGTAACTTTTACTATATATTTACTTAAATGAATCAAAAAAATTATAGAACTACTTACAGTTTACATTAATTATTTTTGCAGGTTCTCATCAAGTTGGTCTACCATGCGATTGTCACTAAAGAATTATTTTATCAAGAGACTATGTAAATATCAATTTTTGGACTTCACGTAAAAATTGATAAGCTAAATAATTGGATATACATGTGCACACATATATGTTTCATCATGTTTTATAGTTTTATGATTTTTAATTAACTTATTAGTAGCATTTTAAAAATCTCATTCCAATTTTATAGATTATACATTTCATATAATTGTTCAAATATTTTCTAGAATTGGTAAATAGTTAAAATTACGCGAGCTCTTAATTTATTATGAATATAATCTAAACTATTTAAGGAATATTTAAATTTTATCACCTTTAACCATGTTATAAATTATATATTTATGAAATTTGATTGTAGAGATAAGAATTTATATCTAGTGCATGTATTACTTGAAAATTAGATAAAATATCTAGATCTACATATACATATGAGTGCATATAATCATCAAAATAAACATAACATGATCATAATTGACTGCATATATATAATCATCACATTAAAGTCATCTAATATAAATAAACAAAAATATGTATATGTCAAGTCCAACACATAAAAGTTTAAATAAAACTAGAAATGTCTGGTCTATTTAAAATTTAAACCATTTAACTATCAGGCTGATCAGTCAAATCAAGTCTCCTCTTTGTTCCAAGTCGATTAGATGTACCTACATCATGCTGTAAAAGAGTACAAGTAACTTGAAATTAGATTTAAATTTATTTATAAATTTTGATATAATTAAACATATTTAAACCTGACAAAATATAAACTTTTGGATAAAAAAATAAATTAATTAAATATCTAGTAAATACAATAAAAATGATTTTTAAGACATGAATAATTTACCATATGATCATGTGGATCTACTGGAACATTTTGTTCAACGGGTAGCATAACTGTCACTTGAGAAGATTCAAATGCCTGATCTACTATATCTTGCATATTCATATAAAGCAATCAATATGTTAAAACCTCGAATATATATATATATTTAAAAGATCCATAAAAATTGTTTAGGATATTTAGTAAATTTTACAACCTTGAATGATATGACCTCAAGATCACGCACCTAAGATTGCCCATGCATAAATGTTGATGATGTCTCAGGTGCACCTGCAATGGGTGTCTCATGAATTTCCTGCATATATATGTACAACAATCTGTATAGATCATTCACGCATGTGTATGTAAATGTAAAAATTAAATTAGATCTATGATGTGTATTTAATTCAAACTTAACAAACTTTTTGAAAGAATGCACCTGAGTTGATGATGACTCAGGAGCGCTCACCACAACTTGTGCTTGGTCAGCACTAGGCATGCTCATCTAACCTCCTTACATCTAGATATAATATATATCAATCACACATCATGTGTAAACATTCAAAATAAATTAGATATATATATATCCACACAAACTAAATTTAATATATATTGGTTTAAGTACCTGACCAAAAGGTGAGCCCATATCTACAACACTCGACATATAGACATGATCATTTTGAGTTTCAAGCATTGTCTGATCATGCATCTACACCAAACACTTATTGAATTAATATTGTATTATATATATAATTTGATGTTATTATTTAAACATGAATTTTGCACATTCCAAAAAAATATATATTAAGTTCAAAAGATGAACATACCTGTGTAAGATGATGCTCAGAATATAGTAAATCCATAAATGACTCTGTCTCAGACGCAGGTGGGTCACCTGAAGTGGATGCCTGAGTATTCCTATTACTGGAGCCTCCATGCTCTTTATTGACCACTTCAGCCGCCACGTGTGAAGTCTGATGAGTGAGATGTCCTGAAAGTGAACTCAATGCTCCTAATGTCGATAGCATGGTTTGTTGCTGAAATGCAGCAGGAACACCAGGAGAAGCAGGAGGAACAATAGGAGCAATTGGAGCACGTCGTTGAGGATCAACATGTGCTCCCAATCTATGTTGGGGCATGCCATGGCCAGCTCCCTGAAATGACCTCATATCAAAATAGTTGAGTTTTAAACCCAACTCAAACTCTGCCCATAACTTTCTCAAAAAGTATAGGGGCACCTCAGAATTGCCATGTGGTGGAGTATCAAACACCATCCACCATCTATCCCAAAAATGTGCAGCTATCAAGGGGTGCCTACACCATAAAATTGAAATTCGTTTTTTGGTGGGTGGAATTGGTTGGCTAGTTTGAGGGTTAAAAAAATATTGGCACATGGCTTCTTTAGTAATTTTAAGGTCATTAATTTCTTTATAAGACAATCCATCTGCATAGAATTGTCTCCTCTCGTCTCTCCATTGATGGAACCTATCTAGGTCCGCATCAATAGATCGAACAGAATCGACAACAATTTGCATCGTAGATGCAAACCGTGAGAGATGGGGGGGAATTCTAGGCTCATTTTTAATCAGATCTATATTTTCTTGAATGACTGTAAGATTTTCCCTAATGCTCTCTCCCAATTGATCCTGGTCTACTATAGGGGGTGGGGGGTTAGGAGGTGGAGGGTTTGGAGGAATGGGGTTTTCTGGTGGTGGTGGGTTAGGAGGAATGGGGTTTTCTAGTGGTGGTGGGTTAGGATCTATGGGATCTATAGGAATATGTGGTTCAGGCATAAAATCCTCAATGCTAAATAGTGGATCCATGTGAATGTACAACCAAATGGCAACTGCACATGTTAAACAATTAAAAAATATATATCAACAAACTAATTAAATAATGCAGACAATTTGAAAGAACTATTTAAAAATCACATTGAACGTGCACAAATCCAAAATGCAATTCATTTGAAGACCATTCGATTTATCATTAAAAAATCAATAATGTTCATTAAAAATCCATAGCATGTACACATTAAAGTTTATAATTTAAGTTTGTACAAGTTTTGAAATTTTCAAATTTGTGGTTTACAATTTGAGTTTTGGGTAAGGGTTTGTGTTCATATTTTAGAATGTAGGGTTTAGTGTCTATGTATATTAGAATAATGTAATAAGGTCCATTAAGATAGATAGAAATTAAAAAAATTGGTTATTACATTTAAACATATTGAGGATACATTTAAACATATTGAGGATACATTTAAACATATAATAATAGAAACATAGGAATCATGGTACATTTGAAAAGGGGAAATGATAATAGGAGTTACCATAGAACACAAAATATTGTTCATATGAGAGACATAAAAGGTATGAGAATTGAATATTATTTTAATAATAAATTATTAAACAATAGTATACTACATGAAACTTAAAGGATGCAAATAAATTAAAATTATAGTGATTAAAAGTAATAATTATGCAAAAAAATAAGGAATCCAAACTACCAATTCAGTAGGGTCAAATCCAAGAAAGTTTGCAAACCAATCCTTCATTGATCAATTATAAAATCCATAGCATGTACACATTAAAGTTTATAATTTAAGTTTGTACAAGTTTTGAAAATTTCAAATTTGTGGTTTACAATTTGAGTTTTGGGTAAGGGTTTGTGTTCATATTTTAGAATGTAGGGTTTAGTGTCTATGTATATTAGAATAATGTAATAAGGTCCATTAAGATAGATAGAAATTAAAAAAATTGGTTATAAGGATACATTTAAACATATTGAGGATACATTTAAACATATAATAATAGAAACATAGGAATCATGGTACATTTGAAAAGGGGAAATGATAATAGGAGTTACCATAGAACACAAAATATTGTTCATATGAGAGACATAAAAGGTATGAGAATTGAATATTATTTTAATAATAAATTATTAAACAATAGTATACTACATGAAACTTAAAGGATGCAAATAAATTAAAATTATAGTGATTAAAAGTAATAATTATGCAAAAAAATAAGGAATCCAAACTACCAATTCAGTAGGGTCAAATCCAAGAAAGTTTGCAAACCAATCCTTCATCAATTATAGAATTTAGAGTTATACATTTTAATTTCTTGATTTTTTTAAATTTTGAGTAATAATAATGAAGGAAAATCTATAAGTTGATGTTCTAGGATGGTCCCCTTTGACAAAATGGTAACAATCGACCTAGATTATGTTGAATCAAGAGTGAAGGAAATGAAAATTCAATATGTTATGACTAAAAGTCTATGGTTTTTATAACAAATTGAGGGAAATGCATTGTCTTGTGATACCTCACAATTATCTCTACTAAAAATAAACTTTGTTGATCACACCTAAAGACCCCATTACATTATATAAGTTTGTAAATAAACTCTTTCAAAACTAAGATTGTAAGAAACAAAAATTGAAGAAATAAGACTAAAACCCTATGTGTTTTAAAAAGTTCCACTAGTATTCATGATTTTTAAATCCTTATGAAACCATCAAAAACCTTAGGTACCTAAGTACGGGGATTCAGTTCAAAAAGACATTGCTAATAGATTTATTTTTCAAGTTTAAGATAAAAAATTTAATCGATATATAGATGAAGAATTTTTTAAAATACGATTTCATCTAAGGATATGTTGCCTTATATTAGAATTTTTATCACACTAATTCTAACTTGAACCATAGACGGGCTAATTATAACTTGAACCATATACCCTAATTATAACTTGAACCTTAATGTATTCTAACTTGAAATCTAACCCTAATTGTAATTAAATCGGGTATCATAACCTTAGTTGCACACTAACCCTAAATGCATATAAACTTTTTAATCATAAACCTAATTAAATATTGATTGAATGTTTAACTCTCACCAAAATTACAACCATTTAACCCTAGACTCTTAATTTGATTTTTACCCCAACCCTAGAACTCTATACCAATTGACGGGGCTAATTCTAACTCCAACCCTAACCTGCATCTTAAATTTTAATTCATAATTTCATAATCCTAAACCTAACCCTAATAAAAATATAACCCTAACTCTAAACCTAGTTGAATACAAACCCTAACCTCAACCCTTACCCGAATATTTATCTTAGAACCCTAACCCTAGAATGAATTTTAACCCTAGAAGCAGGTAATTGAATTCTTTAATATTAAACAAGTAAACCTAATCATAACCCTAATTGTAATTTTGAAATCTAACTATACAATATATATTAAAGTTTAAGCCAAACGCTAATTGTACCCTAGATTTAACCTAATTTTAACCTACAAATAGGGTTTTAGTTTATGTTATGTTTTCTAGGGTTTTAGTTTACGTTTTCTAAAGTTTTAGTTTATGTTTTCTAGGGTTTTAGTTTACGTTTTCTAAGGTTTTAGTTTATGTTTTCTAGGGTTTTGATTTATGTTACGTTTTCTAGGGTTTTAGTTTACGTTTTCTAGGGTTTAGGTTCAAAGATTAACGGTCTGAGTAAATTAGTTTTTTAGAACCTATAGTTTAGGGTTTTAAATTTCAAAACTAAATGTGTCAAATTTAGGTTTTCGATTTAAAATTTTATGTTGTTTGTTTCGTTGATGTTTTCGGTTAATTAAATGCAGTTTAAAAACTATTAAATATTAAATTAAAACAAACTAAACAAAAATAACTAAATAGCAATTATAAAACAAAAATAACTAAATAGCAATTATAATGCAAAAATATTGTAAAATTCAACCAACCTGGAGGTCGCTAAGGTCAGGTGTGTCGATTGGAGGAGGTGAGAGTGAAAATTTTGTAGATTCTGGCCATCCAAAACGCGTACGCGATTTGCTGTCTCTTGTCTAGCGCTCCTAATTCGGCTGTGAAAATGACTTTCGCAGTCGCTTATTTAAAAAAATAAATAGTCTTTAGAAACGCGTACGCGTTTTGGAATGCGTACGCGTTTCATAATGCATACGCGTTTCATAATGCGTACGTGTTTTGGAACGCGTACGCGTTTTAGGTTCGTAACCCAAACCGTAACACGTACGCATTATTGATCTAGGATCACGTATGCGATGCATAATGCATATGCGTTTTTTAAAAACGCGTACGCGTTTTGTGCGAGAATTTTTTTTCGTCCAAAACTTCCCCTCTTCATGGACCCAACTTCTTGCACTTACCCATTTACGGGGCACTTTTGAGTATGCCTTATGTTTTCATGGTTATCCTATAAGACCTCACCCTTCTATGAGCATTCGAGGATATTTGGATTCAGATTGGGTAGGTGACATTGATAGTATAAAATCCACATGTGGTTATGGGTTTATAATGTTTGGTGGTGCTATCAGCTGAATTAGTAAGTGACAGGTTGTAGTTGCTTTTTCCATGAAAAAGGTAGAGTATATGGTAGCATCCACATTTGAGGTGACTGGATGACACATCATCATCCCAAGTGGACATAGGCGCCACACTTTAGAATCTATGACATATGAAATATTTTATGATGCATCATAAGGCATCTTTGAATGCATGAAAGAGAGTTGGTGCCCAAGTTAGGTTATGACAAAGTATAAGAGAATCAACTATATTTAGCCAGTTATGACAGATTCTCTTACAACTGTAAGGTTTTTCTTCTATGAAATATTTTATGATAGATGTAAGATGTGTAAGGCATCTGTCATAGCTTATATTTTAGCATATCCTAGGTGTCCAAGTTTGGAAGAAGACTATATACATGTTTGATAAGTGTAAGGGGTGTAAAGGAATATTGAACATGTGCCCAAATGCATGTCTAAGGCATTGAAAGTTGTTCCTTTTGGATTTGGACGCCCCTCACATTATAGATGCTTCATGAAGCTTGTATCACTCTATTTAAATTGAGGGCCTTGAGTTGTAGAATGCATAGCTTGTTTGTAAGTAAAAAAGTGCTAATAGTATTACTCCAAAACAAGTGTTCGTGTTGAATTACTTTTTGAAGAAGCTTTATACTTGGTGATATGTTGTAACTCCTATTTGATATAATAGAGAAGTATTGTGCTTTTGAAGGGTGGGATTTTTACCCAAAAGGGTTTTCTCAACGGTATATTTGGTGTCACTATTTTTATGCATTGTTAGTGTTCTATTTCCATTATTATCTATGTGTTTCTCTAGTTGCAACTGTTAAAGGTGTTAAAAGGAAAAAATTGTATAACTCTCTCCTGATTAGATTATTGTAGGAAGTTGTTTCAACTCACTCGACTCTGTTTCATATATATCTATATACATATATGTATATACATGTATATACATCTATACATATATATATGTGTATACATATACATACACATACATTTTGTAGCTCCCATGGCGATTTCAGGAGGCCATGGGTTTATTGGGTTTTAAGAGGGTTGTGCTAAATGACTATTCTATTATTGAGACTGTGATGGAGTGGTGGTTTTCCCTCCATTTTGTTGCTCTAGGTGTTTTCCTGGTTGTTGAAGGCGTTCCTACTAGCCTCTGTTCTGCTGATGAGTTGGTGTTGCTGGTTGACCGTCAGTTCTTGAACCCCCTATGGCTTGTGATGTTTTTATTTTCATTGGGGTTTGTCTTTCGACTGGAGGATGCTTTGTATGGGCTACTCCCAAATTTTGGTTTAATGGCTAGGCTTTATTTATTCGAGCCCCTATTTTTCTTGAAGAGAAAGGGTGCCTATGCTGCCCCTATTTTTAATCTTTTGTTGTTGTTTGGGATGTGTATAAATTTGTATCTTTTATCTCAATTTAATTTTTTCCCTAAGGGGCTCTCTCTTCTTTCTTCTATGCTAACTTTGGTTGCTGAGTTGGCCCTTTCTTTTGGAGCATTGGATTTATGTTGGCTTCTTTAGCAAGTGTCTTCTATGGAGGTGAACATAGCTTCTATTGAGGTGGAGTTGGCTATTGTGTCTTTGATGGGAAGCCCTTTGTTTTGGTACCTTCTTCTAAAGCTCCTATTGAGGTGGTCCCAGAAGTTGTTGGAGTGGTATGGCTTTGGTGGAAGGGGCTTTCTTGTCATCCTTGGTAGCTACTCCTATAGAGGTGGAGTGGGGGTTTTTTTGAGCTATGATCTCTTAGATTTTATGGACTATGTTGGCTAGTGGGTTGATGATTTGGGTGATGGTTCCTCACATTCTTTTGGAAGGTGGTTTTTTATTGACTCTGCTAGTGGGTTTAAGGTCCCAATTAAAACATGGTGTATTGTGAGGGACTTTGGTCCCTATAATTTGGTTGTAAGTGGGTTTCAAGTTTCCTTTCCAAACTTGGTTCGAGTTCAAGATCCCTTGAAAAAAATTTCTTTGTTGGGTTTAAGGTCCCTATCAAAACCCTCTATTTAGTGTATATCTAGGTAGCCTTGTTATTATCTAGGTGATATATTGTTTGTTTGTTGGTGGTTGTCTTTGTTGTATCTGTGAGTAGCTTATTCTTCTTTGTGTGGGTTTCAGGTCCCTATCAAAACCTGACTATTAATGATTTTGGGCCCATTCAAAACCTGATGTAAATGGTTTTAGGTTCATTCAAAACCTATTTTTCCAATATATTCAAAACATTTTCATATTTGAAGATAAAAATTAAAAGCAAATAGAAAAGAGGTAAGATAAAATCAAATAATACATTATTAATTTAATAAATTATATGAGATCTTTTAAAATTTACAAAAATAAGTTGTAACTTATTTATATTTTTAATTTTATAATAAATTAAATTTTTTGATTAAAATGAAGGTTATATATATTATAGATTTTTTATTATAATGATATAAGAAATATTTCTTAATATAAAACATTTTAAATATTAAAATTAAAATATATAATAGATTAAAATGATAAATTCAAAAATACATCTCCTTTAAAGAGAGAGGGGATTGATAATGCTGTGAAAATAAATGATAAATAACTAGCATAGAATCTTAAATACATCTATCTAAAATAAAATCTAAAGATATAATAGATATATTTAGAATATTTTTATTATAATTTTAATGAATTATTTAACCCATATCTTAGTTATCTAATTACATTAATATTATCAAAATTTTATGAAAATTAATTATTTAAGTTATATTTTTTTTTTAGAACTACATTTTTAAAAAACAAAAATAGAAAATATCATTATCAAAATGTAAAATATTTCAATTTAATCCATCTTCATAATTGTAATAAATAAAGAAAATAAAATTTAATTTCACTATAAATCACTTGACTCATGACAACCCTAAATAATTTTATTATCTTTTTCATCTCACTCTATATTATTTTTTCATATCAAGAGAGCTATAGACAAGGATTATTTTTTAACTAGTTATTAATAGTTATATTTCTAACAAATCAGAGTAATTTTCTTATTTAAGAAATATTTGTCTATTATTAAATTATAGATGCAAATTATATAAAAAATATATTTGACAAATGAATTTTCTCCAATATAATTGGTGAGAAAGTTTTTTGATAAGGGTGACTAATACGCTTCCATTATGATAGTGGTAGTAATAGTGACTGATGGAAAGGGACTGGCTTGATGGATTGAACGTGGTCAGCAAAATTGGAACAATTTTCAAGTGTGATGCATTGTACAAGTTCAAAATTAAGTATTCCACCTTGAACAGTTATAACTCAAAGTGGATAGTTTGAAATGTAGAGCAAAAAAACCAAATAGGGTTTTCTTTGATTTATATCTTTCAGCTTCACATGAAATTCCTATTTCAAGTATTCAATTTTCCCTATTTTTCCCTAAGCCTGTAATGTAACTAGCGGTTCTACATTGCAAGAGCTTGATACAAGAGCCTATAGATTTTTTGTGCATGCATTTCCTATAAATCTAGTTGTGGAAATATTTACAAAGGATATTAATGTATTTGAATGTGTTAGTAATGGTGTTTACAAAGATCTCACACAATTATTACCTCTGAGAAACATCAGGTAGTGCTCTATTCAATGTTCGTTTTTATTTCTTTTTCATGTTGTCCCACTATTTTTTTTTATATATATTGGTTATAATTTTAAAACAGGAGTTGGATCTATGTAGGGAAATGGATAGATTTTTCAGCATGCAGCTGCAACATCCACACAAAAATTGATGTCTCTAGAAAGGATTATGGAAAGAAACCCTAAAATTTATAATAAGTTGGCATTTCCACATATTGAAACTTCTAGGTTAAGAATCCTCATAAATCAAAGGTCCCACTTTTCTCCTTACTTTTCCATAGTTTCCAAAACTGGTTCAAAAGAATTATTCCTTTTCAATAGTTGCAAGAGCCATATCTTAGATTTGTTGGAAACTTCCAAAAATCTAATTTGGTTTTTGAAATTTATATCTTCAAATAAGATTTGTCTGGTAGAACTATCTAAAGAACTAGTTAATAATAATTAGGAATTAGATAAAATGTCATGTTTGTTGTCCACATTTTTACTGGTTATCTTTAAAATATTTGAAAACGAGTCTTCCAATTTATAGGGTGCAATTATTGAATTACAAAACCCATTAAGGGTTAGATTTTGGGCTTTGAGCAAGGATTGAGTCTAATTTTTTATTTATCCTTACAACTAACTCAAAAAAAAATATGTGCCCTCTTTTCCAAGTCTAAATTGACAACATCAACTTTGAAAAAATCAAACTTCTAATCTTGATATCAAAACTTTATTTAAAGATTAGACATGTGTACCTCTTCATGGATCCCAAATCCATACAATTTTTTTTGTTGTTGGAGTAATTACACAAGGGGTACCCTTTTTCTCTATTCCTACACATGTTGTAAGTTGTGTTATCAATTAGTATTTTAATTTTTTTAATGTCAACCTCGTGTCTTCATTTTTATCTTGTTCAACTTTTAGGAAATTGTTGATGTCATAGCCTCTTTCTCACTAATAAAATATTTCTAATTTTTTGCAGTCATTTCCACATGGATTTGACCTCTTTAGTAGTAGTAGCTTGTCTCTTACATGATTTTGATCCTTCCATGCCACATCCTCCTATACCTATTCACTTCCACCATCAACTTCAAACTAAGCAATATAGTCTCAAATAAATAAGTCAACACACACAAGAAGGAAAAAAATAGAAAGAACTGAATGCCAATTTTTAGAAGTAAATCAATCAAGAAGTAATAGTTGTCACCACAATCAATACTTTGTTATTGTTAAAAACCATATACATAAAATGCAAGTACTTTGTTCTTTTTGTTAATTTCCATTTACATAAAATGTGAATGCTATTTTCTTCTTCTTAAAAACCACACACATATTTCATATGTAACTACTCTTTGGAACTAATTGATTCACTAACACTAGTAACTAATGATTGTATACCTTATCCAAATTTTATTTTGCCTTTATTGTTCTCAATTTTTTTACAAGTCAAAGAACAAAACCATCCTACCAGCATTTGGCAGGAACTTCGTAGCATCACAACCTTGTTTTTATATAATTTTGAATAAATTAAAAGATATATCTATTTTGGAAAGATTATTTATTTAAGACTTTTTTTTAATATGATATTATATTTGACTAAAGAAAAGTCTATTACATTAAAAAAATTAATTTAACATTTAAACATAAATATATTAACTTAGTATATATATATATTGCTTTTGTTTTTATATAATTTTGAATAAATTAAAAGATATATCTATTTTGGAAAGATTATTTATTTAAGACTTTTTTTTAATATGATATTATATTTGACTAAAGAAAAGTCTATTACATTAAAAAAATTAATTTAACATTTAAACATAAATATATTAACTTAGTATATATATTGCTTGTTTAGTTTTCTCTTCATTTTGTAGTATGATACTACAAAGAAGCAATAACTAAATGTGTTGAGACCACAGTTGTTTTCTCAATAAGGTCAATAATTTAAAAATATTTGTCACACTAAAACTATTTTTAAAATTGAAAAATATTTATTTCACACTGTCAAATATTTTAAATATTTTCTTAAATTAACAAGTTTTTATCATAGGTGAGAAATAAATAATCTTCTGATTGAAGTGTCTACCTACAAATTGAAATATTTAAAGGTTGTTATTAGATAAATAATATTTTGTGATTCCACACAAGTTATATTTTATTTATGTTTGTTTTCAATCATTTAATTTTAATTGACAAAAAGAAGTAGCCAACATATAACCAATTATCCCTTTATTCATTCTCTTTTGTATCCTTCCACATAAACAGTAAAAAATTGAACATCTCAAATAATTTAGTGTAATGCCCAAGCTTTTTCCTAAGATATTAGCATCTAATGATGATAGAAACAAATATTTCTTGTCACATTGCACACTTCACATTCCCAAGGTCATGATATATCACAATAACATGCATGAAATCATCACCGATGCACCATGCAAGGTGGAAAAAGTAGAATATTTCACACATTGAGAGACAAGTCACCGTGATGACTATATGAGATGATGAAGCATCCTCCATAATGAATTTCAAGCATGATCCCACAATATAATTCACTTGAAATAGAAGTATAGTATGAGGGAAAAATGCTACACAATTATAGAGTAAAAAATTTGATAATCGTACACTGCCACAGAACCTAGATGACAACACACTAAACAAAAAAAATGGATTTTTTTTTTAAGTGCAACATACTAAATATTTTAGATTTTACAATAACTTGCATTCTAAACCTAAGTCCTCCAAGGTTCCATGACTATGTTTCGAGAATCCCATTAATCAAACTAACAAGAATAATAAATCATCGCTATAACCTCATTAAACAAGATTCATCTAACAATATGAATTTCATTTAGTCCATCACATTTAAATGATCAACCAATATGAATTAACCATAACATGTCATCAATAGATACCATTCAAAATCAAATTCATTAACATAAATAAGGTACATCATTAACATTACTAATTACAAGAGAAGGTTCAACAATGAATTATAGCATTACATCATTACATCAGAGTTACAATACATGATACAAATAATTTCAATTCAATACAAGTACATAAAAGATATTCCACTTGAACTGGGACAAGTGTAGAAGTCCACATCCCCATGAGCAGTCACCATGAACACAGACAACAACAAGGGAACCCAATGGAGTAATAGGCACATTCCACCCAACCATGTGGAACCCAAAGGTCCACCCCCCATGATAGAAGATAGTGATAAGGTCCCACACAAGCAAACAAACAAAGATACCACAACGAATATAACAAGGCTAAATAAGACTCCAATATGACATTGTACAATATTAACATCACATGAGAACATACACTGCTTCCAGAGTGAATCACATACTAGAGGGAGAGAACAAACAAGGGAATACTAGTTTGCAGAGGGAAGAGTTTCATCGCATGATCCTGACATGGGTTATCCTAGCAGTTTATCACTAGCCGCCGACCCCCATCCATGGTTACCTTGGCAGTCTCTCACTAGCTGCCGACCCCATAGGGTGACACATGCGGAACCGATCTTCTTTTTACGAGGACAAGGAAGTTGGTCTTACCAACCATACCTTCTCAACTCATCCTTAGTCTAAACAAGCACTACAGGCATGGGAGAAGCATTCACTT